>JBAIZL010000001.1:256743620-256763620 GCA_036971475.1 Prosapia bicincta | reverse complement strand
AAGGGAATCGTATAATTTGCGGGGAGAAAAAGCTAAAAAAACAGAAAAAGGGGAACAATTAGAAAAGGGTAGGCGGAAAAGGGTGATAGAAACAGAAGGGGCTGCTCAGGGGAGATTTGTTAGTTTTCAGGAGGGGATCGAAAACAGGGAGGAAAATATTATAGGCGAGCTGGTAGTTGTAGGGGACCAGGAAAGAGGGACAAGTTTGGAAGTGCAAGAAGTAGAAATGGAAGGCACAGATATGCCAATAGGAAACATTGAGGTAGAGGAAGCTAGGGGACTACCACCTATGCAAACCCAACAGGAACGGGGAAATAATGAGAATGTAGATTTAAGGGATATGATGAGGACTTTAATGGAAATGAGAGTAATCATAAATAAAGGGAGAGAGGATCTAGATAGAAAATTAGATATAAATAATGAAAATATGAATAGAAAATTAGATAAGATAGACGAAATAATAGAGGATATGAGAGAAATAAAAAAAGAATTAGAGGAAAATAGAGACGAAATATGAGAGATGAAGGAGGATCTAAAAGTAATAAAAGATGAAATACGGGAGGAAAATAGGAAAATGATAGAGGATATGAGGCGACAGTTGAGGACAGAGAACAATACTGTAGTAGAGGAGGTGAGAAGAGACTTAGAGGAGAAAGATAGAGAATTAGAGGAGAAGATTAAGACAAATTTTGAGGAAACAAAAGAAATAATAGCTGATGTGATAAAAATTAATAAAAAAGAGATAGAGAAAGTAGAAAATATAACTAAGAAAAACACAGAAGAGTTAGGAGAGTTGAAATTAAAGGTGATAGGAGAAAGAAAGATAACAGATGAGCGTTTTAGGAAAGTTGAAGATGATAGGGAGAAAATATTAGGAGAGCAGGGAAGGTTAGGAGATAGAATTAACAAAATCGAGAGTACTAATGAAAATAAGGGTGAGCAGATAAGGGTAATTCAAGTATCGTGCGGAAAACAGGAAAAGGGTCCTAAGTTCAATGGAAGGAATGGAAATCCTGTAGAATTCATTAAAAGGTTAGAGAGGTTTTTTGAAAAAATATTGGGCGATAGGTATATGGAGGAAGGTGAGGATGACTGGCGGAGTAGTATTAATGAGGCATTAGAGGCTGGGGCAGCCAGATGGTGGGAGTCGATAAGGGAGGATGTAGAAAATTATGAGGAATGGAAAGATCGATTTATAAATAGGTATTGGGCAAAGGAGATCCAGGAGGGAATAAGAGACAGGATTGATGTAGAAAGATACAGAGAAGGAGGCGATTTAGCCAGAACGGATTACTTTGTGGAAAGAGTGATGCTGTTAAGAAATATGGTACCTCCCCTAAGCGAAGAAGATGTAGTACGGAAATTAAGCAGACATTTCGGTGAAAAAATACAAGCCGCAAAGAGGGTCCAGAACATTAGAACGGTCAGAGAGATGGAGAGACTCCTAAATGAGGAGGATATAGAAGACAGAAATAGAGTTATTAGGCAAAGAGGCAGACCATGGGAAAGACCACCCATGAGAATAGAACCAAGCCGATACCGAGAGCGGACATTAGAGACAGGGAGAGCGCCACAAGGGGTCAGAAGGTTCCCAAACCAGAATGGTTTTGGGGGACAAATAAATAGGGGAGGAATAACTGAACCAAGAAATAGATTTGGAAACGGGTTTAGACCAACCGTTCAGTTTTATAATCGACGGATAGATGACCACATGAATAGGGGACCGGAAAGAATACAGCCGCAGACCAGGGAGATAGGGTACAGGGGTCACAGAGATGATCCAAGGAATATAGGAAGCCGAGATAGGCCTAATAAAGAAGTAAACAGCATACAGATACGACCAAAGGAATCGACCAGTGGAAGATGTGAGGGAGACCAGGGGACCTCGGAAAACTAGAGGGCACTGGTGATACCTTATTGCATCATGGGAAAACTACAGGGGATGCTGAAGAGGGAAAGCCAGTGCTAAAGAGCCTTGGAAATATTAATTGTGACAAGAATAAGGGTAACAATCAATTTAATGAAAATACGGATTTGGGGTTAGGAATAATTAACAACGTATTAATAGATAGGGAATTTTTGGAAAGTGAGGGGACGGAGCGAAATTTGAATTTAGAGCAAAACAAAATATATATGAGCCCAGAAATAGAGATAGAATTTAAACAGGTTAGGGTTACAGCCTTAATAGATACAGGTAGTAATATTACATGTATTCAGGAAAAATGGTATAGTATAAATAAGGGAAAACTAGGAAGAGTAGAAACGTTGCCAATCAGAGCAATGAACATTAGGACAGCAACAAATAAAAAGAGTAAAAAAAATAATAAAATTGTTCTGATAATGGGAAGATTAGGTGGGATTGATTACCCATTTCAATGTTTCATCATACCAGGACTATTAAGAGAAATGATCATAGGGATGGATATATTAAAAAATACAAAGGCTGATATAAGTTGTGAGGATTGGAGTATAAAATTGAAATATTTGGAAAACTATATTAAAATAGATATGAAAGAAACGGAGGGTGAAAATGATGACGAAAGAATTAATAACAACGAGGTACAAAATTTAGAAAGGGAAGATAATGTAATTAACGAATTCGATCAAATTAATGAGGAATGGGAAAATTTAGATAATTTAGGACAGGGGGACCAAAATTATGAGAAACAAAATGAAACAGAAGGGGAAATTAGTGATAGAGATATTATGGGAAGTATCGGAGATGACCGTGTAACAGATAGGCAAAAACTGGAGTTGGTGGAGATAATAAAGCAATATAAGGATGTATTTTCAGATAGGCCTGGATTGTGTAAAGGATATAGACATGAGATAAAAGTAAGAACAGATTTACCATTTTATCAAAGAAACTATCCTGTGCCCACAAAGTATCAAGAAGCGGTACAAAGAGAAATTGACAAAATGTTGGAGATGAAAATTATAGAAAAAAGTAATAGCCCTTATATTAACCCTATTATTCCTGTCATAAAAAGTAATGGAGAAATAAGATTGTGCCTGGACGCAAGGAAACTGAACGAAATCATAATACCAGATTACGAGTGTTACCAGGGTATTAATGAAATATTACATAAGGCAAGAAAGGTAAAATACCTGAGTTCTTTGGACCTCACGAATAGTTTTTGGCAGGTGGAGTTGAAGCCAGAATCCAGAAAATTCACAGCTTTTCAGTATAATGGAAAGACATATCATTTCATTGTGACACCTTATGGGCTAAAAACATCATTAGCAGCTTTAGCAAGAGCTATGGGTAGAATAATGGGAAATGAATTAGAACCATTCACTTTAGTATATGTAGACGACATTGTATGCATGTCACAGAGTTTTGAAGAACATAAAAACCATTTAAAAAAATTATTTATGACATTTAGGGAAAATAATATCAAAATTAAATTATCAAAAACTGAGTTTTGTAAAGAAAACATAGCATTTTTAGGTTATAGGTTGACAACTGAGGGAATAGAGATAGATAAGGACAAAATTAAGGCTGTAGTGGAATTCCCCACACCAAAGAACGTTAAGCAATTAAACGGGTTTATAGGCCTTGCCAATTATTACAACAAGTTTGTAGACCACTATTCAAAATTAGTAGAGCCACTCCTGAAACTTTTGAGACATGAAACAAAATTTAATTGGACAGATTTAGAGGAACAAAATTTTAGAAAATTAAAGGAAGCACTTATAGATACCAACGTACTAAAACACCCTGATTATTCAAAAACGTTTTATCTACAGACAGATGCAAGCGAATATGCTATTGGAGGGCATCTGTACCAGATAACAGAGACTGGACAGAAACAGGCAATTATGTTTATGAGCCGAACCCTAAAAGGTAGTGAAATACGATATTATACGACTGAAAAAGAATTATTGGCTGTGTTGTTTGGTCTACAGAAGGCTAGAAAGGTTATACTGGGGAGAAAGGTAGTAATACAAACTGACCACCAGGCTTTGACTTTCATAAAGACTTGCAGAATATTAAATTCAAGACTATATCGTTGGATATTGCTCATGCAGGAATATGATTTTGAGATTGAGTATTGTAAAGGGAAGGAGAACGTGGTGGCAGACATATTAAGTCATAACCCATGGGATAAGATAGAGCCAAAACATATAGAGAATCAAAATAAGTTTAGTATCAATTTAATGGAAAGAGTAATAAGTAGGGAAGTAGTGACAAAATTGACAAAACTTAATGAGCTTCAGTGGGGTGATTTAGAATTAAGAAATATTATTGAAAATGTCCAGGAATACAATTCGAAATTCAAAATTGAAAATAACATACTATATAAAAATTGTAAAACAAGTTGGAAAATAATAGTACCCAGAGAGTTAATAAATGTATTAGTGATATCATGCCATGAGTACTATATGCATGTAGGGGCCAAGAAGTGCTATAGTATAATAAATGAAATATTCACATGGAAAAAGATGTATAAGGAGATTAAATACCTTTTAAAATACTGTGACATTTGTCAGAGGGTGAAACACACAAATCAAACTTGTTATGGGGTGATGAAAGGAATCAAGGTAGAAGGGCCTAAAGAGCAACTATCTATTGACTTTTGTGGACCATTTCATAAAAGTGAGGGATTTAAATATATTTTGGTTATTTTGGATATTTTTACTAAATTTATAAAAATTTATAAAATAAAAAAAGCAAATACTGCTACAGCTATTAGATGTATAGAAGATTATTTAGAAAAATATGGGCAGGTAAAAAGGGCACAAACAGACCATGGAACTCAGTTCACAAGTAAAAGATGGTCAACATTTTTAGAAAATAAAGGGATCAAACAAATATTTTCACCAATTAGGCGACCTCAAAGCAATATAGTAGAAAGGGTAAACAGGGAGATAATGAGATGTCTTCGCACCTATTGCCATGGGAACCATAAACAATGGGCAAAGTTTATACATTTAATAAATGAGATGTTGAATGAAGTACCACATGAGACCACAGGGTTTACACCTAATCAGTTACAGTTAGGAAAAATAGATGAGAGATTTTGGCATAAGTATATCAAAATTCAAAATTCAAACGAACAAAGCGTTAATACCCAACTAGTAATAGATTTGGCAAGAGGGAGAATGAAAAAAAAGGCAGAACTTAGGGCACAAAATTTCAATAGAAATCATAAGCTTTTCACATTCAATTTAAATGATTTAGTGTTAGTAAAAGAAAACTGGCAGGCAAAAGGCATAGAGGGAGAAATGGGGAAATTATTTAATATTTATAGTGGGCCATATAGAATACACAAAAAGTTAGGAGAATCGACATTCGAACTATGGGATGATAAATATGATATAAATAAGGGGATGTTCCATTCAACAGAACTAAAAAAGTACCATGATGCAAGGGAGATAAACTCCAACGAGACGAAATAAAATAGGAAGGGAGATATTAAATATAGGTAAAGGAAGCAAAATGAGTAAACTCTAGGTGACTATGTGTATAAGAAAACGTTAGCAGGAGATAAGTTTTAAGGGATGGTAACTATATCTACGATAATTTATTGGAAACTTCGTCGAATAATGAATAAAGATAAATATGAATCTATGTTAATAAATATTGAAGCATCGTTGTAATAAAAATATGGTAATTGTGTATTTAAACTTCGTCGTATTGTAAGGGAGAATCTGCGTTGATAAATAAGTATTAAAACAAAATTTATATTCGTTGATATAGGGATAGTGTAATCGAAGGAACTATAGATATGATCAAATAGAGGATATGAAATTGCAACCTTTAAAAATATTAGATGTTAAACTTCATACAAAATAAACTGAAATGATATAAGAAAATAATTGAACTGGATGTGAGATTGGAAGGGGAGATAAAATATTAACTTAGAACTGAGAGTTAGATGAAGCTAAAAGCAAAATAAATATGAGATCAATAATAAACCAGGAATAAACAGAAATAAGGGAAAGAGAAATGTTATAACCAATTTGACCAAATCTAGACATACTATGACTCGGATAGGCTGGGATTTAAAGACACGGTATCAGAGAATATATGTTAAATAAATATTGAATCAGACTTATGATTGGAAGGATTCCAATTGTAATAAATGTAAAAAATAATAATAATTATGGAAGGAATTGTAAATACCAGAACATGATTTATTGTTAGAATTGTTAAAGAATTGTCGATTGAATGTTAGTTATAAGTATATTGTATTGTTAGAAGATAAGTTAAGTAATATGTAGCTTGAAGTGTTCAGCTCAGTATTTGATTGTTAAAGAATTAAGATAAAATTGTGTCATAGGAATTAAGTATAAATGGACGAAAGTGGACAGATAAATGTATAAATGACTTTTAAATGGACAGTTATAAAAGTAGTAAAGACAATGGATGATAAGTTAGCCAAAGTGTTGAAGTACTTACTCAATAAAAAATGTGTTCAATTAGTTATTAAATAAAATGTACAATTAGGAAATAAATGTTAATTTAAATTTAATTAAAAAAAAAAAATATGTATATTTAATCAAGCTTGTAAAATGTAAAGATTGTGTAATGTAGATAGTAGGAATATTTTTTTATTTAAATTAAATTAGGGGACATTGTAACATTTATAGAATGGGCTATATAATATTATTTAAGAATTGGAAGAATATATTAGAAATAACTCACACAAAATTTAAAAAGAAATTCATTAAAAGATTGGTTAGGTTAAAATTGAAACTAAATTTAGGTAAAAGCCTAGATTAGTAAATAAGATATTTGAACTGTAAATACATAAAGAAATTTGTTGTATCAAATAAAATTTAAAACAAGATAATCTAATAATAGTTATATGTTAAACAAAATTGTAAATATTAGTAAAATAGGGCATAAGTAATTACTTGAAGGAAAAAGTGAAAAACGATTGTAAACAATGTAAGGTTATGTTTGGAAAAGTCCAGTCAAAACACACACATTTCGAAATATTACAAAAGTAAAACACAAAGACACTTCACACACTAATAATAGTAATTAAATAAACACTGGAAGGTTGGTTAAGGATCGGAAAATTGAAACAGTATGTTAACAAAATTAAAACTGGTGAAAATAGTTCGTTGACATTAACAGATGTGAAAGTAAAGAAATAGGTCAAGTGTGCAATCGACTATAGTGAGAAGAAATTGAACTAAATTTTAATCCATATGTTTTTTTTTAAGAAGAAGGAGGCCGCCATATTTGTAAGATTTTAAAAGAAAATCTAAGGACGCGTAGTGAGAGTCTGGCGTGGTAACGCCGAGGAAGCAGACCTTGCTGTGCAGTCAAAATTCAATTTGAAAGGAATTAGTCAGAATTATACAGTTTTGTGAGGAAACTTGGCCAGATTAAACAGGAATAAGAAAATTAAAAGATATAGTACAGTGAAAATATAATTTGAAAGAACTAAAACGGATTTAAGTGTGTAAAAAGTGAAATTTAAAGACAACGGAATTCTACGTGTGAGCAAGCAGCCATTCGCCGTTATTTGATAAGTTAAGTACCTAGCGCTATATAAAAAAATAAACTTTAGTGGACTCTTAGGATAATAGGGAAGTTTAATTTTGTACATTAGAATATCTTGTGATTAATAGTAATAAAAACTTAATCCAGTGCAAATAGTTTCGCCTTTTTTGCTTATTCCAAATTAAAGTTTTTCCATCAGGAAAATATTTATTAAATCTAATTTCAAAATTTATTATTGTTTTTCAAAATTTATTTAATTAACAAAAGAATTTAAAAAAAATATAGCCCATGCTATGAACCCCGAGATTGTAAGAGATCGTAAAATTAGCCAAGGGTATTAAAATTGTGTAACTATAAAATTAAAAGAAAAAAGAGTTAAACCTATTTTGTTAAAAATTGTTAAGTTGTAAATTTTTGTTTTGTGTTTATTGTTTAAATGTTGAGATGAAATTGTGATAATAAATGTTAATGAATTGTTCCTGAGTTTTTTTGTTTTGTTTTAAATAAAAATTTGATATCATAAAAATAAATATTTAATAAGAAAAAAAATAATTGTAAAGCGTTTTATAAATACATTACAATATATATATGTATTATATTATAAAGATATAATAAGAAAATTATGCCACAAATTTGACATTTAAATTGTTTTCTTGGTCATGGATAGTTTAGGAGCAAAACCTTGATATAAGAGAAAAACAGCTCAACAATAATAGTTTATTTTTATATTCTACATCACATAATTATAAATTTATAAGTAATCATTTCCTTATCAATTTTAAAAAATTCTGATATATATTTCGAAGTTTTCATTATGTTTAGCCAATTCAATAAATCGTCCCTTTACGTCGATTCTGCAACAAAATAAAAGTAAATTTTAGAAAGTAATATTGTGTTTTATTCATGCAAACAAACCCGAATAAAACACTAAAGATATACAAATGATTAAGAAAGTTATTGAAAATACAATAAATTTCAATGCATTTTTCAAAGTTACACTACTTTCTAAAAATATTTTTGAAACTAATGGAAAAAGAAATGCCTAGATAAACATATGCAACAGAGAAAGTAACAGTTACTGGTTACAGATAGTTATGAGTTACTCGTTCTAAATACAAGACGTTATACAAAGATGCATGAGCTACTTGAAGATCAGAAATAAATAAAGGTATATTTCTCAATAAAAAACCTGTACCACTTACTAGGCTGGGACGCATCCAGCGTAGATAATACCTCTGCCTGGATCCTGTACTACACCACATTTCATTCCGGGACAACAATCGCCGGGAAAAACGCACTAAGAATGAGAAAAATAAAGTTATGCATCGAAATAATTATTTGTTTAATAAAGTATATTGAAAAATATTCTTAAAAGTTTATTGTATTCATAAAACCCTGAGTTAGTGTTGTCTAGTTTTTTGAAATTAACCAATAGCAGAAAGGGGTTTAAACCACAAATAATATATTATCACAATATTTCTAAACTCTCAATATTTTGGATACACTCAATAACACATGCTAAAACTTATATTGATCAAGACAAACACAAATGCACAAAAATAAATGAATATTGTTGAGTTAGAAGGTAAGCAATAGCAGAAGGGTTTAAATCATCAACATGTATTTATTCTTTCTTCCAAGTAAACAATTTGAGCAAAAAAGAATTATGCCAGGGATAAAGAAAGTCATCAGGAATAGGATCAAAGCTATTGTAAAACATTAAACTTAAAAAATGTAAAACATGTGTATAAATAATTTTAAATAATTGTATTTGAACCGAGATTTATGTAAGAGCACGAAAATTGTTTTGGAAAAAAGGAACGACTAGGCCCGCTGCGCTGCCCAAGATGTGCGGAAACCTAGATAGCGGTACGCGAGCCATGCAGCTTGCTCTTATGTGTTGAGATGTAATCTTGAAAAAACCTATTTCGATATGCAGGAGCCTTATTTTTTATATTTAAAAGTATATTAATTAAATTTATGTTTTCGTTAGAAGGAATGTTGCTGCCCGGAGAAAAGCCTTGAGAGGAACGATCATAGCCGAAACGCAGAATGGAGGATTTCATTCCTAAATAAGACTGGTCGGATCACCATAATGCAAAATGCAGCTACGTTGTACTATAACAATTGTGTTTAAAAAAGAAATAACCTTTGAAAAACTTAACTTAAATCTTTCATGGCTACATAAGTCAGTTCTCTGTAAAACAATGCGTTTAAAGTAATCGTGCAATGTAAAATAAGTAAATTTAAATTCAATGTGCATGCATTAATGCATCTTAAATTTGTGCAAGCAATTTCAAATAAATATCTCGTGCTCTGCCATAGATATTCATATAATAAATTTCTTCAATTAAATATGTAATGTAACAAGTCAGCATTTCTGATATGTTCTTTATTTATAATTTTCATTTGATTCTAAGTAAAATTTGATTTGTTTAAATTAAGATTGTGTTAAAATTATTTGTGATGTAAGTTATTCTTCTTCTAACTGAACCTTTGATATTGCAGGTAAATCCTTAATAATGTAATGAATTGCTGTAACCTTTAAAATCAATTAATTCCTTCAGAATTAACATTGCGTTAAAATTATTTGTGATGTAAGTTATTCTTCTTCTAACTGAACCTTTGATATTGCAGGTAAATCCTTAATAATGTAATGAATTGCTGACCTTTAAAATCAATTAATTCCTTCAGAATTAACATTGCGTTAAAACTATTTGTGATGTAAGTTATTCTTCTTCTAACTGAACCTTTGATATTGCAGGTAAATCCTTAATAATGTAATGAATTGCTGAAACCTTTAAAATCAATTAATTCCTTCAGAATTAACATTGCGTTAAAATTATTTGTGATGTAAGTTATTCTTCTTCTAACTGAACCTTTGATATTGCAGGTAAATCCTTAATAATGTAATGAATTGCTGTAACCTTTAAAATCAATTAATTCCTTCAGAATTGAGATATCATAAACGTCACATAAATTGCGCACAAATGTTCTAAAGGAATTAATTACAAAAATAGTCCGTTACACTATAAAAACCTCCGCTCATGCCCAAATATTAAAAAATTAAGGAAATAAAAACCCCTCCCTTCATTTAAAAATTGGCTAACCCTTTTTGACGTGTAAACTCGCAAAATGTTTTATTTGTAATTACGTTTGCTGTTGACTCCTAAAAATTACATATTAAAAAAAATCAACTTTAACAAAGCGCTATTTAGCACCACGTCACTATGTATGTAATTGAGCTGAAAACACAAATTTAGTAAATAAAATTTAAACAGTATAATATGTACACGAAGAAAGATATATTAAATTTAAATAGAGCATTTTCCTTACCATATGTTTAAGTTCCCGAGTGCACATACATCTATACTGGATTCCTCTACGTCCTCTACACTTTCCCGAGCAGCATACTTCATTTGCATTACACTGAAAACATTTGGAATTATTCAAGTCCATTTGTATATTAGCAACAAACAAAAACAAATTGTATACGTAATTAGAAAAAGTTAATCTTGACATATATTTTTTCAATTCAACAACAAAAAGTAGTTTTTGTCTACTTTAATATGTTTACCAAGTCTTTGACTTTTTTCCTAATAATTTACTAAAAATTAATAATTAATATTAGAAAGAATATTGTTTGCCACCCACCGAAATTTTTCCTTGCCGGCTGTACTCAACAGTGTTGCTAAGTTTCCCATCCCTCTTCAGATTCTGTAACTTATTGTCGCCTATGCTTTATATAGATTTATTAGAGGTAAAAACACGCTGTGGAAGTATATTTCCATACTGATGATATGACAACACTGTGCAGGCCGTTCCCCCACTTTACCGATCTTAGCAACTTATTTGTTTAAACTGTGCAATCTCATTTAAACTGCATATACCTGAGTATTTTTAATTGAATGAGTAATTTTACAACAAAACTTGGAATAAAAAGCAAAAATAATTTAGGTTTAAAGTATAAAATACTCCAAATTCTGTTTACCTGAAGCCTTACAACTGATAACAGAATAAATAATTACTTACAGTGCCTCCTACTCGATTGCAAACCCCACATTTACCATTTACGCAGGATTTAGAGCAGCATTCTTCATTATTCATACACTGTAACAGAAAGATATTTAAAATTGTAAAAAGTACTAAAAGGAACTAAAACCTTTGGATATATTTAATTAGAGGTATTAAACATAACATAGGAAATTCCGTTTGAGTTACCAAAATTAACTAACATTGGCAAAAATGCAAAAACCCAGCACTCAAAAACATACCTTTAAAACGTTTTATTCATTCGTGTTTCAATAATAATGTTGTTGTATCCGGTGTAAGATGAACCTTATTACACAATACAATAGCTGTGTAATAACTTTATTACACAATACATACACAAACTGCAACGGGCAATTTCAGGTCCCAGATTACCGTTGCAATAATAAAGAAATATGAGGTATTTTGATGGGTTATGTAAGCCGGATTTCGAGGGGGAAAGAAAAATATAGGGACCTATCGGTTGTGGTAGTTTAAGTAAAGTGTATAAATTAAAGGAAACAAAGCCAATAGCAGGGAGAGAGGTTTTAATGTTTTAATTATACTTTATATACATTGAGAAGGGAAGAATAGGTCAAATTCGACCTAAAACACCAAGGACATTTGAGGGGATGCAGAATTTAAAAAGAAGATGCAAAAATCAAGAGAAAGCTAGATGAATAGTTAAACGACTATTAAGAAAACAGGCAAAAATATCAATCGGTTTGGAACAGAAAGTTTGTCTTGAGAAAACTAAACAGGAAATGACGAATACATCACCTGACCGAAATTACATCATTTTAGAAGTATATCTATGAAATAGTAAAAAAAACTCTCAATAAGATATTTCCTAGTAAAGTTTTGTATTTCAATAAACAGTTTAAATATATATTATAACAAAACTAAAATATTAAATTAACACTTTCTGAACAGGTGCAATAACGGTACAACTGAATGCAAGGTTACTTGTGATCTTATGTAATAATCACAGTGGTTGGTAATATAGTTATTTATTATAAAGACCTTAATAAATTATTCAATAAAACTTGAATTAAAATTGCTACGTTCAATTAAATATGTTAACTTAATATTTTTGGAATTTAAAGATCTTAAATTTCTGTTGGTTAGGATAACTAAATAGACAAATGGAAAATTTAAATAGACTAAATAGAAAATTTACCAGACTATAACTTTTAGCAGCTACAAATTCCAAGTAGTGATATTAAAAACTGGCCTATTTTGTTTGTACTTTGAGGAAGAAACGTGTACTCTTACAGTCTCAGAGACGTTGTATTAGGATCGTCGTTACCGAGGCACAGTTGTGGCGACATATTCATATATCTATTTAATTATTTTAACGATACATTTTTATCGATCTATCTAAAATTACCACTAGATCATTGATCCCTTGAAAAAATTCAATGATAATTTCTGTTTGGCTGATTATTTACAATATAAACCTTAATAACAAGTATTTACTTATGTCATTGAAAACGTGTTTTGTCTTTTTTCTTGGTTCCTTGATTGCATTGTTTAGATTACTGCTGCTTATATAACCTCGCTATACCTTGCCCATAGTACAATACATACACACACACACACACACACACACACATATATATATATATATATATATATATATATATATATATATATATATATTATATATATATATATATATATATATATATATATATATATTATATATATATATATATATATATATATATATATATATATATATATATATATATATATATATAACCCTGTGTATGAGTTATAAGCCAAGCTGTTGGAGCTTCAATGAGCCTGGTTCGATTTCGTGTGTTATTTTATGGGAACTCAAATAAAATTTAAAAAGTTTCACTCACAGAGAAATACACACACACACACACACACACACATATATATATATATATATATATATATATATATATATATATATATATCCTAGTTAAAGAAAAAAAACACATTTTGATTTAATGAGTATAAAACTTAGTAAGGGTATGTAAGCACAAATGATGGAGGGACAACGACCAATGCTCGCCGAGGTGAAACCTAAAATTACATGATAAAAAAAAGTATGAATAAAACTAATACGAGAGATTTTTTACCCTTGAGCACCTGTGTATGAGTTATAAGCCAAGCTGTTGGAGCTTCAATGAGCCTGGTTCGATTTCGTGTGTTATTTTATGGGAACTCAAATAAAATTAAAAACGTATTCACTCACAGAGAAATTCGGCTGGACGCAGTTCACACAGTAATTATCGTCGCACCAATATTCTTTGCAGCAATCGGAAACGTCTCTACACTGAAACCATAAAATTTTAGTTAATTTTTAGTAATGCATTTGTAAGTAAAAGGTCTCAGGTTCATTTCCTGAACCGATATTACGAAAGATTTTAAAATTATTGGTCAAACTTGAAAAAAATAACAGTGCTTTGTATCTATTGTAAGAAATAATTCGTTCCAAAGTAGAAACTATATGCGTTTTTATTCAATACTTACATAAACGCCCGATCCTAAGCACCCTATGCATTGATTACCCCAACAGACGTAATCACAACAATCCTGGTTGTTGATACACTGAAAAATAAATAATTTGAGATAGAAACTCTTAAATAACACAAAGTAAATTGAGTAAGTATGTCAAGATGTTTTTACTTAGTAATAAAACTACAAATCCAATTCTACTGGAATATGGAAGTATAAACGTTTAGACATTTGTATGATGACGTTTTATGAAAATTATAGTAATGATGATTCTCTAATAATAAACTTCAAATGCTGAATTATATTTCAAGTGAAATATTTTCGGACGCTCCTTTAAAGAATAAAACAATTTATGGAGACACTGTAGTGGACAATGTATTTTTTTAAATGGTAGAGTGAATTTATGTTTCGATCAGTTGTAGCAAGAATGAGTAGAAATAACAAATCAATAATTGAGACATGTATGACGTCATTAACTAGTAACATTTTACTAGAATTCCAATATGGACTTAAATTAAAATAAACTTTTTATTGTTTTAAATTCAAAGTTACCATCCCCAATTGATATCTACGTAAAATAAATATTTGGAAATCTATTATGTGCTGTAGTGATAACAAGAGTTGTTATTTAGAAAAAACCTTATTTAAAAACAGCAAAATTGGTTTACTTACTGGAAATGTACTTTTTTTCTTGATACAACCGGAACATATGCCATCACAGAAGAAACCTTCGCAACAGTCCTTTGTCGTTGTACACTGTAAAGAAAAGTAAGGGTGTGCATGAGTAGCCTACCATTGTAAGTAAGATATCTGATACACAAATAAAGAATAAAAGTACTTTTTAAAGTATAAACATCTTTAGAGGCGTCTAGCGCATTGTTCAAAGCCAATAAAAGCCTAAAAGTAGCAGCTGTTTGTTATATACAACAGCTGTGTATATTACCAGTAAGATATATTACTTTCTATATTACACTTTAACAGTAAATTAAAACTTACTTCTATGGGAAATTTTCCTTTTTTTATATAAATTTAATGCCGTTATAGAATGGATTTCTGGTTTGTAGGCGACTTCTTTACTAAACGAATTATTTCAATAAAATATAATTATTATAAAAATATTACTCACTAATTTAAGAAATCCTCATTTACTTATGACTATAAAATATGAAATTAAAACATTTTTATGATAAATTGTAGAATTTTACATTTAAATGAATGTTTATCAAGGAATAGATACGCTTAATTCTGGATAAAACCTTATAATATTTAAGAAACTACTGATAACACTATAAAGTGGTTAGGGTTTTCGAATTTACACAATTTTAAACCATGAAAAAAACTGGAAATCTTTAGAAAAAAGAATGTCAAAAACCTTAATTAGAATTTAGTTTATATAGAATTGTAAAGTATCTACGAGTATATAGTAGATAAGGCAGAATTTAGTAAGTCTTGATTTCGAAAAGTGTTTCCAGTTCAAAATTTGATGCTGATACTTATTGATATTCTAAATGTAACGAAACATGCTTAATTCCGGAGGCACCATCCAACATTTCTTCGATAAAAGCTATGATCTTAGAATTTTAGTTCAGCATTTAGTAAAACATGTTAGGCTGTTGCCAGTAATACAGAAACGAACGTTTAAACGAAGTATATTACCAAACATTCATATAAAAATTAATAAATAAATATATTTATAACAACATAGGTTATTCAAAAACAATAATATTTATTAATTTATTTTCAAAGCTTTTCGTTGGTAAACAGTAGTACCAACATCATCTGGAATGAATAATACAATAATTATTGTATTATTCATTCCTGATGATATTGGTACTGTTTACCAACGAAAAGCTTTGAATATAAATTAATAAATATTCTTGTATTTGAATAACCTATGTTTTTTTTTAGATTATTAAAAAGAAAAGATATTATATATACATACATATATATATATATATATATATATATATATATATATATATATATACTTTCATATAATCGTACTATGGTTAAATTATTTTCTATTTTTATCTTATCTGCTTGATTAAACAATCATCAATAACCTGTGTTTATTTTAGTTTTTTACTCTTGAGATTTACAATAAATACGTTAAAATTAGTATTATTTTATACTTTATTTGTACTTGCTCCTCAATAAGTGTATGATTAATATTATTTTTATATATACCTAAATTATCATTCTTAAACTTTTTTTATCATGTTTTTTTAAATGTTCTTTATACATTTTAATTTTTTTATTTTTGTTTGTCGTACATAGTATTTGTGACTCGTTGAACATTTTTACTATGCGTATCGCTTGCATCCAATTTATTTAATTTAAAATTTCTAGCTATTATATTATTTATTTTATTGTTTGTATAATAAACTAGTTTAACATTAGTGTTTTTCAATAATTTAATAATTGGTTTAATTTCGTATCCTTTGAACATGAGTTTAGTCCAAATAGTTTCTTTATTATTTGTTGTATAGTTATTTTAGTTAACATTATTTTCTAACTTTTTAATCATAGCATTATTAAATTTTTTAATTGTTTCTTTTTATATCTTTTATGTTGCTATTTTGTACATAACATTTATTTCTTTTATATTATTTATACCATTTAGATTCGTCCGTGTATCATGTCCGAAATATTTTTATAATATATTGATAAAGAAATGTTAAAAGTGATTAAAAAATATGACAACAATGGACTATGGTACAGATATGTAGATGGTGGATTATATATTTCCACAAACAATGCTATAAATCTAAACCTAATAATTAACGACATAAATAATATACACAATAAAATACAATTTACTTATGAAAAGAAAAACATAATACAAAACATTTTTTAGATATCACTATTTCTATGGAAAATAATAACTTTAATTTTACAAATTATAAAAAAATCTACACAAACAGATACCATAATACCTAATTACTCAAATCATCCGTTTAGTCAAAAATGGCAAGTTTATGTAGCTTATTATATAGAATGAAAAAAATTCGTTAAATGATATATATAAGGTCAAAGAAATAAATATTATATACCAAATAGCAAAAAATGGATGTAAGAAACAATTAAAAAATTTAATAATAATATAATTAAAAAGTTAGGAAATAATGTTAACTAAAATAACTATACAACTAATAATAGAGAAACTATTTGGGTCAAATTCATGTTCACCGGATACGAAATTAAACCGATTATAAAATTATTTAGAGACATTAATAATAAGCTAGTTTATTATACAAACAATAAAATACATAATATAATAAATACAAATTTTAAACTAAATAAGTTGGATGCAAGCGGTATTTATAGCATAAAATGTACAATGTGTTAAAAATACTATGAAGGACAAACTAAAAAGAAAATAACAGAAAATTTAGAAGCATATATGAAAACCTAATATATATAAATCAAATTTAACAACACATTGTATGATAAGAAACACGATTTCCCCAAGATGCATAATATGAACTTAATTAAACATGATAAAAAAGGTTTAAGAATGAATATCATCGAGAATTTATAAATATATAAAAATAATAATAAAAATACACTTGTTGAGGAGTAAGTACAAATAAAGTCTCAACATAAAACTATTTTAGCTTTTTAAATGAAATCTTAAGAATAAAAGAATAAAATAAACACTAATTATTGATGAATGTTTAATAAAGCAGATAGGATAAGAATAAGTAATATATAAATACTTAAGTTTTCTTGTATTATAATCAAAACAATAATGCTTTTTTTATTGAAGAGTATCAACATCTTTAGCATGTATAAATATATATATATATATATATATATATATATATATATATATATATATATATATATATAATAAATTAAACATATTTCAAAAACAAGTATATTTTTAATGAATATATTTATTAATATGAATAAATATATTCATTAAAAGTATTCTTGTTTTTGAAATATTTTTAATTTATTAACTATATTACAAGAAAACATTTCACCATATTTAATATATATATATATATATATATATATATATATATATATATATATATATATATATATCTTAGGGCCAACTACACTAAATGTGATTTAGTTTTTTAGTTATATATGACTTACTTTTCCCCCTTCTCTAACGCATTTAGTGGAAGTAATTATCTCAGCCGTGCAGTTACCAAGTCCTTTGCCCTGGAAAAACACATAGTTACATTAATATTGGTTTAGGAATTCCCATCTTAATTCGTTACAGTGGTCACTTTAACAAACCAGCATTCAGAGTGAGCGTGAACCCTCTGTATATAATACGGTATCGACTGATAATTGATCGAGCTGGGAAAGTCATAATTTAAAAAGAAATCTACGATAGTGATGGACAAATCCATGAGTAATTTTATGCAAGTCATTTGTTAGGTTTTTTCTTGGTTTAATTATGTATAAAATATGTTATTTTGTTCTTAAATAATTTTGATAATTATCTATAAAAACATTTCTTTACTCGCTCCTGAATTTATCAATTAAGTAAATCATTATTCTTACAAATATTTTTAGGTTTGTTATGCTCAAGTGTGAGTAGCTTAAAATATTTGATTATTTTTTTAAAATAAAAGATAAACTTACATTTTGATTATTGTTACTGCATGGGCTGTTGATGCAGCTAACACCATGATAGTAGAGGTACAACAATATCGCTTGGAGGACTACCATTGTCGTCGTACAGCTTTGGTTACTGGAAAATTCTCTCTTAATCTGGTTTTATATATTGTAAAATTGCGATGTAGGAAGTCTTGCGCCACATTATAATTGGTGGAAGGGGGAAACATATGTGATGGATCTGTGTTTTGCCAACTGTGTAAAACGAATAACCGCGAATATAGGCTAGATGTATATACACAGCGAGTTGAAATATACGGTTCATTCCACACATTATTTGGATAGGCTATTAAAGGCAGAACAACAAATTTTGAATACCTAAATAGAATTTGCTAAACCAGTAACTAATAGGCCTATATTTAAATAATATTAGAAAGATTATAAAATAACAAAATTCTGAAAATTTGGTTTTAAATTAGGAACGGTGAAGTTTTTTTTTAATTTTAAAAACTAATTTGTTTTTATCATAACTTAAAAATGAATTGTAAAATAAATACAAGGAATTATATAAAGTTAGGTATAAAAAAACCTTTGATAAGTAAAAAAAAAAATGGGAATTCATTATGAACAAACATTATGATAAAATGTAATGAAATAAATAAATAAATTACTAAATACTCTTCAAACGAAATTCACATTTTTTATAGTAGTTTTGTATTTGTATCCTATGATAAATAATTATATAAGATGTTGTTTTTGTAAAATATTTGCAGATTTAAGTATACGAAGGTTTTTAAATAAAAACTTGTTTTGCATATAAATAATTATTTCTCATAAAGATGGGGAAATATTAACTGAATGCTTTCAAAAAATAGTGGTAGGCCTATATTTTGCTAAGAAAAGTGGGGAATAAAAATTGTATCAGTCCAAAAAGGACGAATAAAAAATA
Source organism: Prosapia bicincta (assembly GCA_036971475.1). Taxonomy (NCBI): domain Eukaryota; kingdom Metazoa; phylum Arthropoda; class Insecta; order Hemiptera; family Cercopidae; genus Prosapia; species Prosapia bicincta. The sequence continues at coordinate 256,744,109 of JBAIZL010000001.1, read as the reverse complement.
AAAAATTTTAATATTATTGTAAGCTCTACTTACGAAATAGCTTTTAACGTTAGGTTGAGCGAAAAAATACACTTGCCAATAACAATAAATTGTTATTTTCATTTAGCTGTTGTTAGTTCTTACCATCAGATATCCGAAAGAAGAAAATTTGATAAACAGGCGGCATGAGTGCAGGACGCTAGGCTTAGGAGAGGAATAGGGTTTATTCCACATGTAAATTACGATATGACGAATAAAGTGGTCTCAAATGGTGGAGCTGTAGTTTCGCCGAAACAAACAGCCACTTTAAAAGACTTCAATGTTTTCACGCTTTTATCGTCTGAAAAATTTTGCGTAGTAGAGACAAAGTAATTAAGTACATACATCTACCCAATATAACAAGCTGTACAAACATAGTGGGGTGTGAACAAACAATAAGTGTAAGATTCGCAGATAGCTATTCACAACATTGAAAAGTCCGTAGATGTAAAGACGTTAATTATCCACCAA